>JAVJIF010015225.1:0-47629 GCA_038442645.1 Agave tequilana | reverse complement strand
AGAAGCTGAGAATTTCCTAGTTGAACCCTCTTGAAATGGGGTGTGAATCTGTCCAATTCTATAACCTGTAATTTAGATGCAGTTATCATTATATTAGAATAAAATGATAGCATATTATATACTATTAGAAAGGTAATCAAGTCTACTTTTTTAAGGCTTCCCTATCGGAGGTATGAACTTAGAGTTATTGTTAAAATAATACTGACTGGTCGAAATTATTGTGTTGCAGAACTTGTGCATGATAGAAGAGTTTCTGTCTATTTAGAACTATTTATAAAAGTGAAGTAGGCAATGTAATATATCATTAGATAGAAAATTAAGTCTAGATTCTAGCGGAGGTTTCCGTGTCTTGTTCTGAATTAAAAAATAAAGTTACGATAAAAACACTGTCAGTTGTCCTGACATATAGAATGTAGAATGTTATTTAAATAGTAAGTTTTCATCTAATTACCATTGCTAGATTGAACTATAGTAGTGTATGATATATAGTTAAAAAGAGAAGAGAGTCTACTTTCCTGTTGTTCTTACCGTGTCACAATCTAACATGTGTGAAGGGTTATCATCAAAATACTACTAAGTGTTCAAGTAAGAATTCTACAAGAGTTGGATTCGGGTAATTGTTGCAACTCAAACGCATATGTAATGATAGCAAAAAGAGGCTATATGTCTTATGAGCTAAGAATTTTATGATAAATTACTTAATTAAGTGACTAACGTAAACCCACTTCTAGCAAAGAGGATGTCAGCTTAGAAACCCAATCAAATGATGATACATGAAATATATCAGTATGTGAAACAATTCGATCACATAAACTTGATAATATACATAATGAACCTAATTTGGGACATAGTGTGGACTTGAATTACATGGACAAGATCTCATATGTGATAGATTATTACTAAATTGTTATGTAGCTGAGCTCACAACTTGGTCCGTCATATACCGAATATACTAACTCGATTATGTGTAAATTGATTTACCAATTAATCAATACATAGTGATCAGAGATTGACATAGTTATGATCATAAAACTAGAGAACTGTTTCTAATTATGTAAGAAAAAACTTTATATGAATTGAAATGGCTAAGTAGAGGTGTATTAGTTATTATAGCATGTGAGGGATAGTAAGAAAACTTGAGAATTATTAATCCTTACTAAGCCATTGGTCAACAGAGAACCTAGTGATATATTTCATAAGTGGTGGGTGTTCTAACTTCAATCTCACTAGAATAAAAATGAATACGAGATCTTCGTTGAGCCATGTACGGGGAGAAGTTGAAAGAGTATTGCAAAATTTTCTTGAATCAATAAATTACAACAACTCAGATTCTAACTAAAAGAGAGAGAAGACACTCAAGCTCAAATCTTCTCTTTATTTAAGGCTGGGTCTTTGCATAACAGTGGAAAGTGAATCTTATTTTTCGTGACGGGTGTGTGAACGTCAAGCTTCTTCAAAACTCTTCTCCTTGGATCACAGATGGAGTAACACAGCTCCTATCCAATGAAGTGTCGAAGAGATTTAGACAAAACTTGAAACTCAGCAACTTTATGTAGAGAGTTGAACTCTTTGTAAAAGCTAATCTTCCTTAGCTGGAAATTTGACCCCTCTTCAATAGCAAACTAAGCTATTTATAGGAGTTCCAGGGGTAAAATTGACCCCTAAAAAATTCTCCCTAATGGGGGTTAACTCTCCTTATTACGTAGGCAGAGTACTTGACCCAGTAATGGAGGTAGTTATAACTGAGACGCAGGGCTCCTCTGCAGTTGAAATGTGGGCTTGACCTTGCGTTTAGTCATTGAGGTGATGCTGGACGCGTGTCTTGAGCTCCGCGTTTGGGCACTGCGGTGGTGTTTAAAACGCGAGCCTCAAACTCTGTGTTTCCTCATTGACGTGATATTAGACGCGTGCCTCGGCTTCGTGTCTGGACGCGGGCTTCAAGTTCTGTATCTGAGTACTAAAGTGGTGCTGAGACGCGGGATATTGGAGGAATACTGGGGTGCAGGCTTTGAGCCCTGCATTTGGTATTGCATGAGTATCTTTGATTAGCCTCGAGTCTGAAGCATGGACTCTGTTATCTGATGACTTATCTTCAGTGATTTTTAGGCAGTCTACAGAACCCCTCCAAAGTTTCTAAACTCTATGGTTGACTGGGACGGGTTCAAAACACTTTGGACTTTCTTTTTGGCAGCAAGCTCTCAAGACTGGACTGACAATCTTCTGAGATACCTTGAGCTCAATCTTGTATAGATTTTGGTCTTCGTGAGTGTACTGTTAAACTCTTTGAAGCCACTAGAGATGATCGTCATGAGTGTCCAGATACGCAGTCCGGTCCTCATCGGTACTCTAAGCTAGTTGTTGGTGTACTATTGAAACCGGGAAAAATTACCAACTACTTTTGCCAATGTACTGTTGAAACTGATTACGAAAGCAGAGACTGAACACGGGTCTTGTAGATACGATGGTCGTGTTATCTTAGAGACGCAGACTTCATCTGAAGTAGAAACGCGACTCTCATTCATTGGAGAGAAGCGAAATCAAGTGGAGACGTATCTCTCACTTTGTTGAAGTGACGCAGGCTTCGAGGTGGAGACGCGGACTCTCTTTATGAAGAGACGCGACTCTGCTATTTTGCCAAGGTGCGAGTTTCCTTCAAAGTGAAGACACACCTTTCACATAATGTAGATACGCGGTTCTGAGCGTTATAAACGTGAATCTTGATTCAAAGTAGAGACACAACTCTTGCTTGGAATAGAGACACAGCTATCTTGTTTTGTCAAGACGCGAGCTAGAGAATACTGAAGAGACACAGTTTTGAAGTGGAGACCCAGATCTCACTTTGTGAAGTGATGCAAACTTCAAGATGGAGACACAGACTTTTTTTTGCTGAAGAGATGCGGTTCTGTTAAATGCGAGACTCGCGTTTTGGTGGTTGTCACGTGTCTGGCGGAGCTGAAGAGGCGTTGTTCTTTTTAAACTTGAGATCCACGTTCTGGATGTGTTGCCACGCGTCTGGGAAAGATCAGTCTCGAGATACGGGCCGTGTATCTCTACTGATCACTGCGTCTATAAAAAGACATCTGTCTTTCAAGAGTCATTATTAAACTTTCTTCTTTATTAAACTTTGCGTCCAGAGTTTAAGAAATTAAGAAAAGCTTCGAACTTTTTTATCCTTTTTTCCATTTCTCTAATGAATTCACCGTCAGATGGCTCAAAGACCAAGCCTGGCTTTTTCCTGAGCGCCGTTGCTCCAGAGTTCAAATGGGAGGGTCCTCCACGCAGGAGGCCCCATTTCTGGTAATAAGACTGAATTGACTTTCGCCATTAAAGAACTTGAAGAGTAACTTAACTCTTAAGTTTCTCTGAGTTGAACCGCCAACGCGAGGCTCATGCCTGTATTTGATTTTCAGATGCAACTCTTGCAGTTGGTAAGACGCGAGTTTAATAACCTGCGCGTCTTTGCTTCATCGGCTTGAGACTCCGTCTGTCTGTTGAACGCGGGTTTCACTGAGCCTTGCATTTAACACTTAGTAAAATTTCTAAGTTGTGGAGTTTCAGATGCGAGCTTCATGTGAACCTCACGTCTTTGAGGTTTGACGCGGGTTTCACTGAGTCTCTCGTGTCTGATTCCAACACTTAGAGAAATTTCTAAATTGTGGAGTTTTAAATATGGACTTCATGTAAGTCTTGCGTCTCTGAGGTTAGACGCGAGTTTCACTGAGCTCTGCATCTTAGTCATTAGATGCGGCTCTGAGATGAACCATACGTCTGAGCTTTAACACTTTGACTTTTCAGGTTGCTGACTATTGTGTTGTCCTTTTTGCAGTGCGATACTCCTCAACCCTCTGTCTAAGCAGTGTCATTTGGACATATAGGTGGTGCTGACCCGAATATGATTTTCATTCTTCAGAGGACTGCTCCTGTGATTACTGATAAATTAAAGGAACGGTGAGCCAGTTTAGCAATGCCAGCATGCTTACTCTCGGGAAATCATTTCTGACGATCGATTCGAATCAGATTCTCGTGCACCACTAAGAAAGCCCGACTTCTTCTTTGGTGACTTGATTGAGAAGGATGAGTCTGCTCTTTATGATAGGGATAACATGTGGCTTCGTCAAATCGGTAACAAGAGATTCTTCCTCCTGAACATGGAGCGATGTTTTCCCTCGCATACCTGCAGCATATGTCCGTGTGTTAGATAATGGATTGGGATTTGGTTAAGCCAAGTTTTGGAGTTTCCCTAATAGGTGCTCGCGAAGCCTTCACAGTCGATCATGAGAGGGACGTGCTGGGTTGCAGCCTTATTTGGTCAGAGCTGAATACCCAACAGGGGAGACCTCATAACTTGCGGCCACCTTCATCAGACAATTCCTGGACGTGAGGGGTGATTTTCCTCCAGAATTTCATGCAATGGATGGATTCACTCTACCGACAAAATATGGGGGCAGAATGGTAGAGGTTTGCCCTTACAAAATTTGAATACCTTTTGCTACAGGCAGGACTGTACGAGGCTGTGAGGGTAGTCAGTATGGTATTCCGTAGAGCACCCATCATTTCTACGCTATCTTGGAGCGGTACAATCCAAAGACCTGCAGTTCTTCACTTCCATCGGGGAATGGTACTTGCCCTTCATGAGATGTACAAAGTCTCAGGGCTGGTGATTGGAGATGCCCTTATGAAGAATACGTCTCGTCGATAGAGGAGCTACATCCGCTGAAGAAGAGCGATCTTCTGGTATAAGAGACCTATTGGGAGGTGCTGTGCCACTTTCACATCTGTGGGCAGGTGACGAGATGGAGGAGTAGGGGAGTTAAGTAGATGTCATGGGCGAATTATTTGTTCCCCTGGGTGAATAAGACTGACCCGATGACTCGGCTAGCTCCTAGCACTGATGAAGAAATAACTGAAAGGATCAGTGTATCCACAAGTTCATACAGCACATAGTCTAATGAGGATACTTTCAAAACTAGACACGGTCTTTGAGAGTTTCCATCATCAAGCTAAAGTCCCGATGTCTGACCAGGCTCTGTTGGCGGGCTTTTCATGCTGTGGCTGAAGCGATGCGTGGTGCCAACGCTACCGCATGAGGTGATCGTCCCCGACATGGTGTAACCTGATAGTTTTGCTTGCTCATGGGAAGTCCATTACTCTCTTTCCAGCAATGGTGGCCGGGATTCAGAGTAGGTTGCTGTTGACACTCTAAAAAAGACAAGATTCCTAACTGGCCTGAACAATGTCTAACTTGTTGACATTTACAAAAGACAAGTGGTAGACAAGTTGACGACCAGTGTTTACCCATCTCCGAGGGAAATCAGTGACTTGGACTCTACTGATCCAGTGAAGCAGACAGTGAGCCCAGATTGTCTTTGAAGAGACCTAAGCAGGTCTAAGATGCTAAATTAGCTCAACACTTAGCATCACATGAGCCCGAGGGATAGCCTCACTTGAGAGACTAAGTTTGTCCAACTTCGCCTTGAAGCTGATCAGAGCTCTATCAGTGAGCTAACTTACAGCTTCGCCTGAAGCGCTCAGTTAACTCTAGTAGAGAGTTAGCTTCGCTTGAAGCCACACGCAACCGCGCAGAAGGATGGTCGGTAGCTTTGCCACAGATGTTTATCCAGCTCCGCTGAAGAGCTTTCTTCTGACTTCGCCAGATGCTCTTTCCAGCTCGCTGCGAGCTCAACGCGGCAGCTCCACTGCGGGTCTTTCATGGTCACCTTTGACCAATTAAATCTCCAGATGAGATCAAATCTATTCAAGATCAAATCTAATCGAGATCAAATCTGAGATCAAATTTAGCAGTTGTTTACCATAATCTCTTGACTCTCCTAAAACAAGTAAGAGGATCAGGGGAGATCTTTCAGTTATTTGAAAAGAATCAAAATAGATCAGGAGATCGACGCTATCTGCTATTCCTACCTTCGCAGAAGCTGATTCTAGCCTCGCGGCAAGGCTACTTTCCAAATTTAAACAGATTGACTCAATCTGTTTTTAGATTTTTAAGGAACAATTATACCCTGCTTTCCCTATAAATAGACCACCAGAGGTATACGAAGACACACACGCGCATAGGCAGAGGCACGCACAGAGAGAGACGGCTAAATAGAGATCTATTCTCTTGCTTTCAAGAATTCAGAGAACTACTTCTCTAATCAGGGTGCTGATACCCTAAGATTTTCCTCTCAAGGAATCTCCAGAACCAGGCGAGAAGGAATTCCCAAGTGGAGGCAGTTTGAGAAGTAACAAGAGGGTTCTACCAACCTTCTGTCCTCTGATTCCCTGAACAGGCGAGAAGGGAATCCTATCGATCGCATCGTCAAAGGGACAAAGTGGTCGCCACGCTGACCAGACTCATATAGTCACACTTCTCCAGAATCTCAGAGGAGATTAATTAGTCTACAATTATGCATTATTATATCGCATTTTCCACGATTTATGAATAAAGTGTCGATCTAAACCGTGTTTTGGTCTCTCTTGTAGGTAAATCAATAGTTCAAGGGCAAAGGAGTAATAAGAGCTTAATTAATTCCATTTGAGGGTAATTAATTCCGAATTTCTTGGAGGCCAAGCAAGGGAACATCTAGAAGATACGTCGAACCTAGACTCCTGCGTACGTCAGACGAATATTCAGGCGAAATTACCAGAAAAAGGATATACCCAGAAGACCCTAGAAGCCAGAGGAAGATCCTCGCCAAAACTAGGGAAAAGATTCACCGCGGATCCGCGGCCCAATGGTGGGGCCACGCGTCGATTTTTGACGCGTGGCCCGTCTCGTCTTCCAGAACCCTCCTATGCCTATAAATAGCCCTGTAGTTGGCCAAATCGCAGGCAGTTTTTGTTTTTAGGAGTAGTTTTGATTTTTTTCTATGTTTTAGTGTAGTGTAGGTAGGTGCTCTTCATTTCATTTCTCTTGTATTTTCTCTTCTTTTTAGATCTTGTAGTAGGGCTGAGAGATTCAGAGAGAGATAGAGAGGAATTGATGTAATAGATGGTGACAATCTATATAAAGTGCCTCCTTTCTTCTCTATTGTAATCTTCTCCATCTTCTACATAATGCTTAGCTAGATTTTCTTCTCATGGTGACTAACTACTAACCACTAACCATCTAACCACTTACTTGATAATCCACATGAATCTAGTAGCCTCTACAAGGCCTTGCTCTTGCAAGAGCCATTGATGGCTCATGATGATGGGTTCTAACATCTAACTTGCTAAGAAATCCAAGAGAGTTTGTCTCGTGAGGGTTTTCAGTGGATTACACCCACAAAATCCAAGAAAGTTAGAGATTAAGAAATAAATAAAAGTAAAAATAAGGATAACCGAAAATCAAGAAAAGGAAAACAATTCTTTTTTTTTTTGGTAACTAGTAGTAAGATCATCAGTTTCTGAGAGTTTCATTTTCAAGTAAAACCTCAATTCAAGAAATTATATTGGCTATAAATAAAGCCTCAAATCCAAAACTTTACACCACCTGTCCTAAGTTTCAGTTCCTATGTACCCCGTGATCGTGATGTAGTTCTTAAGCTTGGGAATATTTGAATACAACTTTTATCTTTTTTTTTTTTTCTTTTTTTTTTACTATCTTTCGCGTAGTTACGAGACTTCCTGAGGCCCAGGTACCTAGCTAATTGATAATCAAAATTATTATCTTTTTTTTCTTTCTTTCTTTCTTTTTTTTTTTTAACTATCTTTCGCGTAGTTACCGAGGCTTCCTGAGGCCAAGGTACCTAGCTAATTGATAATCAAAATTATTATATTTTTATAGTGTCTTCCTCCTATTATATTTTTTATAGTGTCTCCTACCTAGCTTGAGCAAGAGTTTTTGTTCTCACAGAACACACTTTCATTGTCGAATATCCACTCAGCTTGCTTGAAGGGGCTCATAGGATTTTCATTAATATGAATTCTAGACATGCCATGAATCATATTTATCTCAACTTTGCTAACCGCAGGCTCTAGCTCAGGTGGATGAGACTGGGGTGCACACTTCTTAATGAAAGGTTCAAGATATGAGTCGAGGCACTTAGAGTTTATCACTAGCTCTAATTCCTCAAATATCCTTATCTCTTCATTGCAAATATCTTCAAAACTCTGATCAGAGTACGCTAAATGAGATTCACTAAGATCGTTGTTGATTTGAATTTCTTTTTGAGCTTCCTCATACCTCTTGAATTCGTCATCAAAGGTTTCTTCAAAACTTCGAGATATTTTCCCATAATCTGGCCTCCGTAGTGATAATCACTATGATTATTTTGCATGCCAGAATCATATTATCCTGATGAGCCTTCAACGAGGGTTCAAATTCTAACTCAAATGGTTCTTCCTCACGTAAACAAGGTCGGGGTATAGACACTGCACAATTTGGCTCAAGATACGATTCTCGCCATTGTAATGAAACCTGACTGACATGTTGGTTTATCTCATCAAACCAGCTTTCTACTTCATCAAAATCTGACTCCTGATCAATATACTTGATGTCCGATCCTTCATCTTCGGAATGTGCACTTGGTACCCCTTGGATCCAGTTGACATCAAAAGGCTGGTCAGGGTGAACACTTGGTTGGTTCCCTAAGTTGAAAATATTAAGATCAATTGTCATATTGCCAAAAGTGAGTTTCATCAACCCACTACGACAATTAATCAAAGCATTTGATGTTGCCAGGAAAGGTCGGCCAAGAATCACAGGAATTTGCCCTCTCGGGTTTTCCACTGGTGCAGTTTCAAGGACGATAAAATCAACTGGAAAGATAAATTCACCGACCTTAATTAGCACATCCGCAATCTCTCTAATGGAACTTTAACTGACCTGTCAGCTAGTTGTAGAGTGACCTTTGTGGGCTTCAACTCACCCACCCCTAACTGCTTGTAAACCGAGTAAGGAAGCAAATTTACACTCGCCCCTAAGTCTAATAGCGCCTTGTCAATAACAGTTGTTCCAATTGTACAGGAAATAGTTGGACATCCAGGGTCCTTATATTTCACTGGAATGCTATTTTGGATTATTCCACTGATATTTGCTGCTAGAAAGACCTTCTTCGGCGTTTGATGTGCTCTCTTCTTAGTGCACAAGTCCTTCAAAAATTTAGCATAGGATGAGACTTGTTCAATAGCGTCAAGAAGAGGAACATTCACTTTCACTTGCTTGAAGATTTCTAGAATCTTCTCCATCTGCGCCGTGTGTTTCTTCGGTTTTAATCGGTTAGGAAATGGAGCTGGTGGATCATACGAAGGCTCAGTGATTTGCTCAGTTTCTTTATCTTCAGACTGATCTGTGCCAGAAGATGATGGATTAGCCCTTGGAGAGAGGAATGGTTTGGTCAGCATCACCACCTGATTGTCAACTTCCTTTCCAGATCGCAAGGTATGAATCGCATTGATTTGAGAATGACTGGACGGATTTGCCCTTGTATCTCTGGGGTTAATCTCAGGTTGGCTGGGAAAGGTTCCTCTTTCCCTCTTACTCATTGCAGCGTGAGTTGTTGTATGGCTTGTTGATTAGACTGCAACATCTGTTGATTGGACTGCAATATCTGATTCGTCGATTGCATATATGAATTGAAGTTCTTCTCCATGGTGTTTAACTTTTGATCACTCCCAAATCCTTGGTGGCATTGATGGATTTGCATATGTTGGAGTGGATTGTGGTGCCACAAAGGCGGGTGTTGTTGATATTGAAATGTATTTGGCCTCGTAGACTGTGAACCACTTGGTTGGGAGGTGCTTGTTGCCCCTTGATATCCTCCTCCTTGGTTCCATGAAAAGTTAGGGTGATTCTTCCACCCTGGATTGTATGTTGGTGCAAATGGATCATTCCTTTGTCGCTGATAAGTGGCGTTTAACTGTTGTCCCTGACTATTCATTAGTGGGTCTGGAAGGAATGGGCAATCTTCCATGACATGAGTTGGAGATTGACAGTTAACGCAACTTGGTACAGAGGTCTGATTCACTTGATCGAACTGCTGAGGAGGAGTCCCCTTGCTTTCCAACACTTCAATCCTTCTCATCAGTGCGGCCATCTTTGCTTCAGCTGCAATGGAGTTTTCGATCGAATGTATGCCACTCCTCGATGTGGTGGTTGAATTTGTAGTTGGTGGCTTCTCATTAAACCCTTCCCACTGCATTGTTTTCTCTGCCATCTCTTCGAGGAATATCCATGCATCATCATCTGTCATCCTCATGAAGTCACCGTGACTCATGGATTCAAGAAGAGTTTTGAATTGTAATCAACACCCTCGTAGATAATCTGACAGAGACGCCACTTTTCTATGGCATGATGGGTCATTGAGCTAGAAGGTCCTTAAACCTTTCTAAATATCTCCAAAATGGTTCTTTGTCCCGTTGTCTGAATTGATTGATCTTAGATCGAATCCTTGCAGTCTTGTGCATTGGGAAATATTTTTTTAGAAAGACTGCAACAAACTCTGCCCATGTAGTAATTGAGTTTGTTGTGAGGCTGTAAAGCCACTTTTTTGCATTGTCCTTGACTGAGAAAGGGATGAACCTTAGTTTGACTCCATCTTCACTCAGCTGCCTAATTCTCATCATTGCACCCACACCTCCTCAAATTCATTGATGAACATATATGCATCTTCAGATTCCAGTCCAGAAAATTTAGGGAGCATAGTGATATATTGTGGCTTCAACTCGTAGTTGTTCTCAGTAGCTTCTGACAATCTGATTCATGAAGGGTGTGATGATCGAGGAGGGTAACATCGGTCCATGAGGACCATTGGTGGAACAGGGTCAGTCATCTTGATCTCGTTCGTATCTATGCTGACAAGACGTCCTTTTGAGTCGCGTTCCCAAGCTGACATGTATCAGCGTAGGAACAGAGTTGGAATATGTGATGCTTGGGTAGCACTGAAAAAAAAATTTTTAAATTTTTTTTTTTTTTTTTTCGATAGACGTGCTAAGACTAAAGAGGACACCGATCCCCGGCAACGGCGCCAAAAACTTAATGGGGAGCTTTTGTCTCCTCGTTTTAAAATTGCCGCAAGCGCACGGTCGTTCGATTGTAGCACTTGAGGGTCGGTCCACAGGGATGGTGCTTTAAGAGTCCTAACACAAACGAACCGAATTGGTGGAGAAAAGATGATAGGTTGATGTGAACTTAGTTAAGAGAGAAGAGTCATGTACCTAGGGTTGAATCCCCTGAACTAGCCTCAAGCGGTCAAGCTCGGTCTACCTACTAGATCGTTACAAATCACCAAATCCCTACTTCTAACGGGGGTATTAATTCTGAATACTAGATCTAAGCACAGGGTATTGTTCAATTACATGATCCATCAAAGATAGATAAATTGACAACTTCAATGAAATATGAAAAAGAATGTTACAACTCTAAGCATGGATCATTAATTCTCAACACATACCCTGTCAAATATCTAGTGGTTTTAGAAATTAGCACCCTAGAAGTTGTAGGTCAATAGTTGAGTGTACATCCCTAGATAGGAGAACTAACTTGATTCACAAGAGTTTAGCCTAGGTTCATCTTCCTAGGTACATGAGAAAAATTTAGTTACACATGTCCAAGTTTATAATCAACTAAACTATTTAATCAATTAAAGATCATCTAACTTTAATTAAAAACTTAATTGAACTAATGAAGCTGTAACTAAAAATAAGTAAATAAAAAAAATAAAAAAAAAAAAAAACTTACCTTGCAGTGGCCGGCTGAGGCCACCTGCGGGTGGAGATGTGGCCGGCCTTCTCTCAACAGAGGGCACCAATCAAAGGACCTGCAGCCAATCAAAAGCCACCACCAAAGATCTTTCTCCAATCACAAGCCAACAGCAAAGGGATTTTTCTCCAATCACAAGCCAACAGCAAAGGAATCCAATCACAGTGAAAACACAAATATATCAAACTTGCAAGGCAACAAAGGTTGCGGCAAAAAAAAAATATTCATCACTTTTTTTTGTCTCCAAGAAGAAAAAAAAATAAAAAATAAAACCTAAAAGCAAAACCCTAGATCATCCGCTGCCTCAAACCGCAGCCCCTGGGGTTCCTTATATAATAAGGAGATTTTACAAAACAGCCCCTCAACAATTGCATATACAAATTAATTCAGTTTTGACTCAGGCTGATTTTATAAATGGCCAATACGGGCATTCAAATAGAGGAATCAGCAAAAACTATCAACATGAAAGTTGTAGATCTTCGAATTATCTTTTCATAGCATCTTGAATGATTTCGTTCGGAGTCCTGTAGCGAAAGTTATCGCCGAAATACCACAACATATCTGAAAAGCAACCCTCAATCTTTGACAAATTGCGTGAGTTTATTGCTGAATGTAACCAGATTCCTCTTTCTCTGTCTTTTACCTTTACCTGCACAAATTCAACCAACTATACCCGAGTAGCATTATTTATATACAAATAATAGATAATTAGGAGTATAAAAATGATATAAAATCGTGCTGATCAAATACCCCCACACCTATCTTTTGCTAGTCCTCGAGCAAAACTAATAAAAAGAAAAAGAAAAACTAAACTACCCTAACTCACTTTCGTAGGAATCACGGTTGCACTTAGCATGTGCAACAAGCCGTTAAACCCCTAGGTTACTCTAGAGGACGAGTTTTGTCTCGTGAGGGTTTTCAGTGGATTACACCCACAAAATCCAAGAAAGTTAGAGATTAAGAAATAAATAAAAGTAAAAATAAGGATAACCGAAAATCAAAAAAAGAAAACAATTTTTTTTTTTTTTGGTAACTAGTTAGTAAGATCATCAGTTTCTGAGAGTTTCATTTTCAAGTAAAACCTCAATTCAAGAAATTATATTGGCTATAAATAAAGCCTCAAATCCAAAACTTTACACCTCCTGTCCTAAGTTTCAGTTCCTATGTATCCCGTGATCGTGATGTAGTTCTTAAGCTTGGGAATATTTGATTACAACTTTTATACTTTTTTTTTTTAAGACTTTCAAGAAAGAAAAGAGAAAACCCTAAAACTAAAACAAAACCAAAAAGACTCCTAAACAAAAGAAATATAAATCTCCCCCCCACACCTAAACTGTGTCATGTCCTCATGCACAAATGAATACAGAGATAAAAAGAATCTAGCATGTAATTTACACATCCAAAATATGCACACAATCATGATGATTATGCAATCCAAGCACACAAAAGAATCCAAGCACACAAAAGATACAAAAATGTAAATAGTATGCTAGAATTAGAAATACTCACAGTGCGCTAGAAAATCAAGATGCTGAAGCAACAAAAATGCTCCCTGTGTGTGGTGGATGCCTCCTTACTTATCCTGTATCACTTATAATAAACTCGGCACATAGGTTAGAGAGAGAGATAAATAAAAGACTCACTAAAACTGACTCAACTAACTAAAAGAGAAATAAAAAGACTCACAGACCCAAAGAAAAATAAAATTAGTATACTAATGTAAAGAGTCACATCTTCCCTCATACCAGCCTTAAGCTATGACGGTTCTTCCCCCTTGATCGCTTTCCACTTTCGAGGTGGGTTCTCTTCAATGAGTTGACATGACTATTAGAACCCTTCATCATTTCAGCACAACCTCCGTCAAACTTGATTTCATACTCTTCTTCCTTAACTTCTTTTTCTTCCATTTTCTTCTTTTCAGCCAATCATACAGAGGACTCACTCTCTTAACATAAGCACTAGGTCCCGTATCATTTTCATTTCCCTAATGTTTAACCACCTCCGCAACATCATTGTTAAAATCATCCTCGCATGCTTTACTATTATCTTCGGTGTCATTATCCCATCTCATTTTCTCATTGTGGCTTGAGCAAGAATTTTTGTTCTCACAGAACACACTTTCATTATCGAATATCCACTCAGCTTGCTTGAAGGGCTCATAGGATTTTCATTAATATGAATTCTAGACATGCCATGAATCATATTATCTCAACTTTGCTAACCGCAGGCTCTAGCTCAGGTGGATGAGACTGGGGTGCACACTTCTTAATGAAAGGTTCAAGATATGAGTCGAGGCACTTAGAGTTTATTACTAGCTCTAATTCCTCAAATATTTTATCTCTTCATTGCAAATATCTTCAAAAACTCTGATCAGAGTACGCTAATGAGATTCTCTAAGATCGTTGTTGATTTGAATTTCTTTTGAGCTTCCTCATACTCTTGAATTCGTCATCAAAGGTTTCTTCAAAACTTCGAGATATTTTCCCTAATCTGGCCTCCTGTAGTGATAATCACTATGATTATTTTGCATGCCCTGAATCATATTATCCTGATGAGCCTTCAACGAGGGTTCAAATTCTAACTCAAATGGTTCTTCCTCATGTAAACAAGGTCGGGGTATAGACAACTGCACAATTTGGCTCAAGATACGATTCTCGCCATTGTAATGAAACCTGACTGACATGTTGGTTATCTCATCAAACCAGCTTTCTACTTCATCAAAATCTGACTCCTGATCAATATACTTGATGTCCGATCTTCATCTTCGGAATGTGCACTTGGTACCCCTTGGATCCAGTTGACATCAAAAGGCTGGTCAGGGTGAACACTTGGTTGGTTCCCTAAGTTGAAATATTAAGATCAATTGTCATATTGCCAAAAGTGAGTTTCATCAACCCACTACGACAATTAATCAAAGCATTTGATGTTGCCAGGAAGGTCGGCCAAGAATCACAGGAATTACCCTCTCGGGTTTTCCACTGGTGCAGTTTCAAGGACGACAAAATCAACTGGAAAGATAAATTCACCGACCTTAAAGCACATCCGCAATCTCTCCTAATGGAACTTTAACTGACTGTCAGCTAGTTGTAGAGTGACCTTTGTGGGCTTCAACTCACCCACCCTAACTGCTTGTAAACCGAGTAAGGAAGCAATTTACACTCGCCCCCTAAGTCAATAGCGCATTGTCAATAACAGTTGTTCCAATTGTACAGGAAATAGTTGGACATCCAGGGTCCTTATATTTCACTGGAATGATTTTGGATTATTCCACTGATATTTGCTGCTAGAAAGACCTTCTTCGGCGTTGATGTGCTCTCTTCTTAGTGCACAAGTCCTTCAAAAATTAGCATAGGATGGGACTTGTTCAATAGCGTCAAGAAGAGGAACATTCACTTTCACTTGCTTGAAGATTTCTAGAATCTTCCCATCTGCGCCGTGTGTTTCTTCGGTTTAATCGGTTAGGAAATGGAGCTGGTGGATCATACGAAGGCTCAGTGATTTGCTCAGTTTCTTATCTTCAGACGGATCTGTGCCAGAAGATGATGGATTAGCCCTTGGAGAGAGGAATTGGTTTGGTCAGGCATCACCACCTGATTGTCAACTTCCTTTCCAGATCGCAAGGTATGAATCGCATTGATTGAGCATGACTGGACGGATTTGCCCTTGTATCTCT
This sequence comes from Agave tequilana, assembly GCA_038442645.1. Taxonomy (NCBI): domain Eukaryota; kingdom Viridiplantae; phylum Streptophyta; class Magnoliopsida; order Asparagales; family Asparagaceae; genus Agave; species Agave tequilana. The sequence goes on along the minus strand of JAVJIF010015225.1, from coordinate 32,276 downwards.
GGGGTTAATCTCAGGTTGGCTGGGAAGGTTCCTCTTTCCCTTTCACTCATTTGTGATGACATCTTACTCATTTGCAGCGTGAGTTGTTGTATGGCTTGTTGATTAGACTGCAACATCTGTTGATTGGACTGCAATATCTGATTCGTCGATTGCATTATATGAATTGAAGTTCTTCTCCATGGGTTTAAACTTTTGATCACTCCCAAATCCTGTTGGGCTTTGGCATTGATGGATTTGCATATGTTGGAGTGGATTGTGGTGCCACAAAGGCGGTTGTGTGTTGATATTGAAATGTGTTTGGCTCGTAGAACTGCTGATTGAACCACTTGGTTGGGAGGTGCTTGTTGCCCCTCCTTGATATCCTCCTCCTTGTTCCATGAAAGTAGGGTGATTCTTCCACCCTGGATTGTATGTTGGTGCAAATGGATCATTCCTTTGTCGCTGATAAGTGGCGTTTACTGTTGTCCCTGGACTATTCATAGTGGGTCTGGAAGGAATGGGCAATCTTCCATGACATGAGTTGGAGATTGACAGTTAACGCAACTTGGTACAGAGGTCTGATTCACTTGATCGAACTGCTGAGGAGGAGTCCCCTTGCTTTCCAACACTTCAATCCTTCTCATCAGTGCGGCCATCTTTGCTTCAGCTGCAATGGAGTTTTCGATCGAATGTATGCCACTCCTCGATGTGGTGGTTGAATTTGTAGTTGGTGGCTTCTCATTAAACCCTTCCCACTGCATTATTTTCTCTGCCATCTCTTCGAGGAATATCCATGCATCATCATCTGTCATCCTCATGAAGTCACCGTGACTCATGGATTCAGAAGAGTTTTTGAATTGTAATCAACACCCTCGTAGATAATCTGACAGAGACGCCACTTTCTATGGCATGATGGGGACATTGAGCTAGAAGGTCCTTAAACCTTTCTAAATATCTCCAAAATGGTTTCTTTGTCCGTTGTCTGAATTAATTGATCTCAGATCGAATCCTTGCAGTCTTGTGCATTGGGAAATATTTTTTAGAAAGACTGCAACAAACTCTGCCCATGTAGTAATTGAGTTTGTTGTGAGGCTGTAAAGCACTTTTTTGCATTGTCCTTGATGTGAGAAAGGGATGAACCTTAGTTTGACTCCATCTTCACTCAGCTGCCTAATTCTCATCATTGCACACACCTCCTCAAATCATTGATGAACATATATGCATCTTCAGATTCCAGTCCAGAAAATTTAGGGAGCATAGTGATATATTGTGGCTTCAACTCGTAGTTGTTCTCAGTAGCTTCTGGCAATCTGATGCATGAAGAGTGTGATGATCGAGGAGGGTAACATCGGTCCATGAGGACCATTGGTGGAACAGGGTCAGTCATCTTGATCTCGTTCGTATCTATGTTGACAAGACGTCCTTTTGAGTCGCGTTCCCAAGCTGACATGTATCAGCGTAGGAACAGAGTTGGAATATGTTATGCTTGGGTGGCACTGAAAAAAATTTTTTTTTAAATTTTTTTTTAAATTTTTTTTTCGATAGACGTGCTAAGACTAAAGAGGACACCGATCCCCGGCAACGGCGCCAAAAACTTGTTGGGGAGATTCTGTCTCCTCATTTTAAAATACCGCAAGTGCACGGTCGTTCGATGTAGCACTTGAGGGTCGGTCCACAGGGATGGTGCTTGTAAGAGTCTAACACAAACGAACCGAATTGTGTGGAGAAAGAGATGATAGGTGATGTGAACTTAGTTAAAGAGAAGAGTCATGTACCTAGGGTTGAATCCCCTAAACTACAAGCGGTCAAAGCTCGGTCTATCTACTAGATCGTTACAAATCACCAAATTCCTACTTCTAACAGGGGTATTAATTCTGCATACTAGACCTAAGCACAGGGTATTGTTCAATTACATGATCCATCAAAGATAGATAAATTGAAACTTCAATGAATATGAAAAAGAACATTACAACTCTAAGTATGGATCTTAACTCTCAACACATACCCTGTCAAATATCTAGTGGTTTAGAAATTAGCACTCTAAAAGTTGTAGGTCAATAGATGAGTGTACATCCCTAGATAGGAGAACTCACTTGATTCACAAGAGTTTAGCCTAGGTCATCTCCCTAGGTACATGATTAAAAATAGTTACACATGATCAAATTAATAATAAAGTAAACTAATTGAATCAGCTTAAAGTTATCTACTTTAATTAAACACTAAACTGAAAATTCTAGTTAATTAAATTATGTAACTAATTAAAAAAAATAAATAAAAATAAAATAAAAAAATTTTACCTGCTAGCCGGCCACCTGCAGTTGCAGGTGGAAGGGGGCGCCTGCGGGCACCTTCTTCAGAGGCGCCAATCAAAGGAATTTTGCTCCAATTAGAAGCCACCAGCAAAGGACTTTTGCTCCAACCAAAAAACACCAGCAAAGTAATTTTGCTCCAACCAAAAACCACCAGCAAAGTGAAGAAAAAAAAAAAAAAAACCAAACTTGCAGAGAGCATAAAAGTTGCGGCCGAAAAAAAAATCTTAATAACTTTTTGTTTTCCAGAAAAAAATAAACCCTAAAAGTAAAACCCTAACTCATCCGCTGCCCTCAACCGCAGCCCCTGGGGTTCCTTATATAATAAGGAGATTTTACAAAACAGCCCTCAACAATTGCATATTACAAATTAATTCAGTTTTGACTCAGGCTGATTTTATAAATGGCCAATACGGGCATTCAAATAGAGGAATCAGCAAACACTATCAACATGAAAGTTGTAGATCTTTGAATATCTTTCCATAGCATCTTGAATGATTTCGTTCGGAGTCCTGTAGCGAAAGTTATCGCCGAAATACCGCAACATATCTGAAAAGCAACCCTCAATCTTTGACAAATTGCGTGAGTTTATTGCTGAATGTAACCAGATTCCTCTTTCTCTGTCTTTTACCTGTTACCTGCACAAATTCAACCAACTATCCCGAGTAGCATTATTTATATACAAATAATAGATAATTAGGAGTATAAAAATGATATAAAATCGTGTTGATCACTTGCTAACCAAGCTGACTCTCTCTATTTCATGCTTGCTTCTAATGGTTTGATGATCTAATGTTTGTATTAGCTTGCTCTTGATGCAAGTTTGAATGTTATGAACCATCTATTTGCCATGCTTTGTATCGTCTCTTGAAGCCAAGGACTAGTGATGGCCAAGGATCCATGTGAGGCAACTATTACTAAGAGGTTATCATGTTAGTGGAGTAATTAGTAGTTAGAAACCATGAGATTTCTTTTATAGCATTCCTCATTCTTTTTTACTTTGTTTTAAGAATCATTTCAAAACCTTTTTATCATTTTCTTATCGATGTTTTCACCATCCTCTTATTTCACCTTTGTTTCACCTTCATCTTTATTTTGTTTTCCAAACCACTTCTCTTTTGTTTTCTTCGCCGTTTCATCGCCTTCTCCACCTTCCACTTTCTAGATTTCCTTTCCTTTTCTTTTCTTTTCTAATTCTTTAACAAAGAAGAACTGTTAATATAAAATGTGAATAGAGACTGTTAATGCTTCTATCGCCTCCCGTCCCTGTGGATCGACCCGTTGAGCCAATGCTATAACGGAAGTATCGAGGGAACATTAGCACATATACAAACTTTTACATTGATTTCATAAAACACAGTTTTTGAGTGCTGGTTTCGTCCCGATCAGAGATCTACTTGTAATCTTTTTATTGCAAAAGAATACTTGTAATTTAGCTCCTCGACCTTTTTTTATAAGTTTTTCCTTTGCTAAATCAATGGAAAACAAGATGGCGACTCGCTGGGGAACGAATTCTCCACTGTTGAGAATCAAGTGTCGCAATGCGATGAACAGACCTTCGGGTCTACCTCTGAATTCAAGAAAGCCGGTGTGGCCAGAGCCCCTCTGGCTAAATCTTCGAAGCAAGTCTCTATGGAGACAGATGAGGCTCTCTGCGAGCCTACCACGGTCTTCTGGCATAACAAGAAAGCAGGCCCGCAATGCAAGGGTCAGAATCTTGAGCCTGTTACCTTCGAAAACCTAGTCATTCATTTCGACCAAGGAAAATTCGAAGAACTCCTCTCTGGGGGTGGTTCAATGCTCCGTGCATGAAAGCACAAAAAGGTCTCGATGGCCAAGGTTTCGGAGCAGACCGGAAGCAGAATCTTTCCAACACATCTCAGCCTCGCGTGTGGCTGGTCAGGTTCCCTGCGAACCTTTGTCTCCTTTTTCAAAGCAGATGTGGAGGCCAAAACAGAAGGCTCTGTATGAAGCTTCAGGCGTAGCTACGCCACAAGTTCGTCCCTCTCGTAAAGAAAAAGGCAAGATGCCTGCCTGCTTCGATGAGACTGTCAGCCGCGAAGTTACAACGGCGATGATGCCTCGCCTAATTCAGGAGCAGTAACTCCTCGCGCCAGCCTCGTTCTTATGAGCGAAGCTGCAATGGTGTGCCAAGCACAGTACCTCAGGGTACGCATAGAGTTTGCAGCCGTGAAGTTAGAACCAAAGCACCACAGTGTGCTAAACTCGCTCTTTACAGCGAAGATAAGGGATTGCCCCTAAGTGCTGATAGCGGTGCTTATGCAGCTTCAGCGCCCAAGGGCATTTCCAAAGCTTTTAGCCGCAAATTTAGAGCCAAAGCACTATCTAGGGCTAATCACTTTCGCAGCAACATAGCGGATAAAGTACCACAGTGTGTTTCGCTCCCCAGTTCCTCAAACACTAAGCTCGCCCTTCGTAGCAGAGCTAAGGGATCGTCCCTAAGTGTTGACAGCGGTGCTTATGCACCTTCAGCACCCAAAGACATTCCCAAGGTTCTTAGCCATGAAGTTAGAGTTGAAGCACTATCTAATGCTAATCACTTCTGTGGTGATGAAAAGAACATGACATCATTCTATGCGCAATCCAACAGAGCCTCGTGCTTGATCATTTACGCCCAGTTGGGTCTGACTTGCGGGAATTCTTGACAAGCAAACGGAAGTCAGAATCTTTCCAAACTTCTCCCTCCTGTTGTCAACAAGTGGGATGTCAGTTGATGATAGTCCACTCAGTCCATTGCGGCTAGGACCAATCCCCGCCACTCCTCTAGGCCGACGATCAGTTTTTGATCGACTGTCGGTATAAGCTCCTGTGAAACATCGCAAAAAGAGCGTATCGTAATATCCGCCCTCTGCATCCATTAACATGATCGAAGAGGAGGAGAGTGCGTAGGGGCAGACGAGCGTCGCACAACACTCCCTATAGTTCTCCAGATCTGGATTATAGCCCGGGCCTTGGTGAAGTCTTGGTACATAAAGAAGGTGTCTTCCAGAACACCAGATCTAGGGTTGCAATACCCTACAGTTATGAGCAGCATCTCCTCAACTACAGTAACCTTACCAGAACCAATGAAAGGATTAGTTCAATGGTCTGATGAAGAGGACGAAGATAGTGGGTATGCCTCTTCGGCATCAGTTAGCTCGGTACAAACGGATAAAGTATCAGTGAATATGGCTGATAACGTTAATGATGACCTTCGTCGACGGTTGGAAGCTCAGGAGCAAACTCCAAGACCCAGCAAGAAGCTTTCGATAACATCAACAGATGCTCGCTCAACTCCTCAATAAACGGAATAACAATGATACCGGAAGTAACCATGATGAGGAAGAAACATCTTAGTAATGAACAACCAAAGACTGAGAAGTCAAAGAAGAGTTCTTCTTTAGGCGCTGAAGTTCTTAAAGGCATCCAAGCTCAAATTGCATCCCTAGCTCAGTGGGATGAACCAAAGAAAGTAGGAGCAGTCCGTCCTTACCCGCTGGAATGGGATTCAGTACCATACCCACCAAAGTTCAAACCACCAACGTTACATACGTACGATGGGAAGAGCTCGCCAAACCAGCACATCTACTATTTCCGGTCTCAGACCGTTAATGTTATAGACAATAATGCTATCATGGCCAGATTGTTCATTGGCACCTTAAAGGGGGGTAGCATTTGACTGGTTCCGAAGTCTCCCTCTGGGCTCTGTCAATTCCTGGATCGACCTGGAAACCCGATTTCTTTCTCATTTCTATGAGGAAGATACTGAGGTAACCATGGACAAACTCCTCTCTACCGTACAGAAGAAGGCGCGAATCTGTCCGTGACTACATTGAGCGGTTCAGAAACTTGTCTCTGATGTGCCAGCAGGGATGCTATTACCCATGCTCTTACAGACGTGCAGGCATAACTTTTTAGACCAATTAGAAATTCGCATGGGAGCTGTCAAAGCCCATACCTGGAAAGAACTTGTCGAGCATGCTGAGATAGCCGAAAAGTCGGCTAAAAAGTTCGAACCATCCACCCCTAAAGGCAAATGGGGTATGAATAATAAAGGACGTGGTGACATGGCACAATCTTCTCAAGCCAAAGGGAAAGAGACTACGTCCGTCGAATTATCAGGGGATGTTCAGTCGAAGGCTAAGAAGAGCAGCTTCAATAATCAGGAGTCTAAGTTTCCTCCGAAACAGTACTCCTTCAAAGACGATCAGGTGGTCACAATATTCCATTTACTCCACAAAGGGAATAAATTAAAGCTGTCGGATGCTCGGCGTCCTAATGAAATAGGACGCACGAACGATCCCAAGTATTGTCTCTTTCACAGGATGATTCATCATCCTACCGACAAGTGCTTTCTCCTCAAGGACAGAAGTCAAGCTTTAGTCGACGCCGGAGTCCTGACACTGAAGTCAGAGCAAAAAAAAGTCAATGCAAATATGGTGACCCTCGAGTTCGGCAAAACCCGAAAGGTCACAGTTCCAGACGGGACCTTTCCGATTCCTGCACCACGACTGGAAGTAGCTAAGTGGGCTCTTCTTTTATCTCAATACGACAAGCTCTTTATCCCTCAAAAGGTGGTTAAAGGCCAGGCTCTTGCAGAGTTCTTGGCTGCTCATCCGATTCCGGAAAACTTAAAACTTCATGAAGATATTCCGGATGAAGTCTTCAAATCCATGTAACTTCAGAGGATGAAGTTGGCAGGTTTTCTTCGATGGAGCATCACGAATAGGCCCTAAAGGCAGAATCATTGCCGCGCGTGGGGGTTGTGTTTATCTTTTCACAAAATCATGTCCTTCCTAGAGCATTTTCTCTGACGGAATCATGCTCCAACAATGTGGCAGAATACAATGCTCTACTTATTGGTCTTCAGCTCGCCCACGAAATGGGGGTACGCTACCTTGAAGCTTACGGCGATTCAAAACTGATTATCAATCAGGTTAAAGGCGAATATGAGGTCTGTCACGAGGATTTGGTACCTTTTTTATCACGTAGTCATCGAAATGGCTAATCTGTTTGATGGCTTTTACATCGGGCACGTATCTCGATCTCAGAATACTAAGGTAGATGCTCTTACTGCATTAGCAACAACGCTATCCTTGCCAGTCGACACCGAGTATCACCTTACAGTGGCGACTCGACACCTTGTCTACTCTAAACATATGTTAAGAACCAGAGAGGTCTATAATATCTCGACGGATCTTGAGCCGAGAGATTGGCGATTTCCTTTCATCGACTATGCTCTACATGGTCTGCTGCCGAACAATCCTAAAGAAGCGGCATCTATCAGATGAAGGCCTCTCCATTTTTACTATGATCCAACTCTGAAGACACTTCACCGTCGTTCATACGACGGTATCCTCCTCCGTTGCCTTTCTAATTTAGAGGCACTAGAAGTGCTCAAAGAAGCACACGACGACATATGCAGAGCTCATCAGCCAGGTCCAAAACTCAAGGACAGATTGCACAGGCTTGGATATTATTGGCCAACCATGATAGCCGATGCCATCCAATATGCACGAAGGTGTAAAGCATGCCAAATTCATGCGGACTTCATACACCAGCCTTCGGAGTTGCTCCACCCAACTGTTGCTTCATGGCCATTTGAAGCATGGGGAATCGATGTCGTAGGGCCAATCAGCCCCTCTTCGACAAAAGGACATCGGTTTATCCTGATGATAACCGATTACTTTTCAAAGTGGGCAGAAGCCATACCACTGGTTGAGGTCAAACTTTCAACGTGGTTAATTTCATCAAACACCATGTCATCCATCGATTCGGTGTTCCTAGGCGGATCATCCATGATAACGGTCCCAATTTGCAAGCCAGGTATTCTATCGGTTCTGTGATAAATACGGAATTCAGAATGTGGCTTCAACTGCTTATAATGCTAATGGCTTAGCAGAAGCATTCAACAAAAACAATCATTAAGTTACTCAAAAAGTTCGTCTCCTTGAATAAGCGAGATTGGAATGAGAAGCTTAGTGAATGTCTTTGGGGCTACCGAACCACGGTTCGGACCCCGACAAGCAATACGCCTTTTTTCCTGGTATACGGGTGTGAAGCAGTCATACCGTTAGAAATCCAGATGTCGTCATTATGAGTCACTCTGATCACTAAGATCACATCAGAGGACAATGATCGGTTGCGTCTTCAAGAGCTCGAAGCCCTAGATGAGAAGCGGTTACAAGCTCAGCAGCACATTGAGTTGTATCAAGCTCGGATCTCAAAAGCCTTCAATAAGAAGGTCAAACAAAGAGTCTTCCAGAAAGGAGATTTGGTTTTAGCCATCAGACGACCAATGATCATGATGCACAAAACCAGAGGGACCGTTTGTAATAGAAACAGTCTATTCAAACGGAGCATATCGCCTTATGACTTCAGGTGGTGATTTACTCATGAGCCGATCAACGGCAGGTTCTTAAAGAAGTATTATGCTTGATAAGGATCCTTCTCGTGATCAAGTTAACATTACACCTCTGATCAAGACCTTCAAATCCAAGATATGCAGAAGGAGTGCCCCTCTCTTCCTCCAAACGAGATTATACGACCGTAAACCAGTATAGAGCCGATCGTACACTAGTTGTCTCAAGGAAGAATCAAGATTATGAATACAGTAACCGAATGATCCAACACCTTTAACGGTTAAAGGTAGAGAAAAATGTTGGCCTTTAAGCCCAACATAAGTCCTCGACAACTCATCATACTGAGGAGAATAGCATGGCTAGCCCGACTCAAATGGTAGTTGGTAAAGGCATATTAAACCCATTGACAGCTGAGGATTTGCTAAAAATCCTAAGGGACCTGTTCCCATTTGATTCCCTCTCCAAAATCACATACCAATTCTCATCCATGGAATGGTAAGACCACATATAAAGAACGACAGATCCACTCGAGTTACTGATATGTTCAAACACCTCTTCCATCCATTTCGCTGTTAAGTTAACATTAAACCTATGACAGTGATCTCCTCGATTTTCTTAGTGAAAACGAGATCTTTCCATCCATTTTGCTGTTAAGTTAATATTAACCAATGACAGTGATCTCCTCGATTTTCTCAGTGAAAATGAGACCTTTCCATGCTAAGTTTAACACTATACCTCTGGCATCCATTTCCCTGTTAAGTGAACATTAAACCTATGACACTGATCTCCTCGATTTTCTCAGTGAAAATGAGACCTTTCCATGCTAAATTTAACACTACACCTCTGGCATTCATTTTGCTGTTAAGTTAACATTAAACCTATGACAGTGATCTCCTCGATTTTCTCAGTGAAAATGAGACCTTTCCATGCTATGTTTAACACTACACCTGTAACACCCCGCTCCCGGAATACGTACTTAGTTGCGTATCTAGATTTTTGATCATATTTTTTGACTTGCTTCCTGTATTTGTTTTGTATTATGAGATATTTATACGATTGTTTTGTCTTGGATTGGGATTCGTGGACTCAGAGTCAGCCCTAGTCTGAACCGGGAACCCGATCCTAGTATTTTACTCAATTGGTCTTTCTGCTATTCTGATTTGACCGATTTCTGTTTCAAACATCATTTTCTAATATTTTAGATTTTCTATGATTTTCTGGAATTTTTCTGAATTAAATTGGAAATCTTCAAAACCGGGGTCAACCAATTCTGCTGCTCGATTCTCAGATTTTTAATTTACAAACAGAGTAGAATTTCTAAAAAATCGCTTTCACATCATTTCTTAAAATCATATTTTCTATCTAAATATTTTTTTGAGATCTTTCAGAATTTATCAAAATCCGGCCAACTCGGTGTAGACCGATATTGACGGTTGACTTTAGGATTTTTATTTTGAAAATGAGATTGAATTCCTGAAAACTGATTTCACCAAAAATCTTTATATAATATTTATTATTTTTGAAAATTTTTGGAAAGCTTTCCGAGTTACTTTATTTTTCGGGCTTTTCTTAAGTTTTCGGTGTTTTCCCAGATACCGAAATTTTATCCAGATATTTCACTTTTTTTTTTTCCCATTTTCTCTCTCCTTTCTCAGACGCGAGTCTCATCAGACTCAGATCTGATTTTTAATGCAAAGATTCGCATTCATTCTGCATTTAATGCATTTCAGATCAACTCCCATCAAGTCATTATGACTTTCTCTCTCCTCTGTTAAACGCAGCATTCGCGTTTTCCCCTGGACGCAAGTCCATCACCGCGTCTGGCTCTTTTGCCTAGACGCGGATACCATTTTTATGGGACGCAGGTTTCAATTGCGCGTCTCATTTCTTTTGAATTCCAATGGCATACTTGTAATAATTATTCCCTTTATATAACCACCCCCTTTTTCCTTCTCTTTCATTCATTCTTTTTCCTTTCCTTCTCTTTCCTGAGAACGAAACCAACCAGCCCAAAACCACCAAGCTCCCATGGCCGGCCATCTCTCCCATCCTTTCCACCCACCATCTCCACCTTTCTTCACCACCATCTCCTCCACCAACTCCTCCACCATTCTCCCCTCCATCTCCTCCTCCATTTCCAACAACAACACCACCTCCACCACCTTCTTCTTCCTCTTCTTTTTCCACCAAATAACCCATTTCCACCACACCTTCTACACCATCTCCACCACCACATACTCTATCTTGGCCACCACGAACTACGCCATCTTTCTCCCGTCGGAGAGCTCTTTCTAATGAGCTATAGCTTCGCTCTCCGAAACTCCCTTTGCAAAACTCCAAAAATTTAAAATGAACTATACTTGCAACCCATTTGATGGCTTGGGCTTGGAGCCTTGGCCGCCTTCTCCGGCCAACTCCGGCCAACTCCGGCCGCCGCCGGTGCCGGCCATCCTCCCTTCTCCCTTCTTTCTTTCCTTTCCTTCCTTTCTTTCCTTCTTTCTTTCTTTCTTTCCTTCTTTCTTTCCTTCTTTCTTCATTTTCCTTCTTTCTTTCTTTCTTTCTTTTTCTTTCCTTTATTTTCATCCTTGCGTCTCCTATCACTGTGTCCCTCTCTCCCTCTTTCCCCACTTCTGTATCTCTCTCATTTCCCTGTATCTGTCTTTCTCTTGTTGATTATTTGCCGAGACGCGGAGCTAAACCCCGCGTTTAGGTAATTCCTTAACGCGATCTTCTCGTTCTTGATATTTGTATAACGCGGCCTTCGCGTTCTTGTATCGACACAACGCGGAGCCCATGCCCGCGTCTGTGTCCTTCTCGTGTCAACACGACGCGGAGCTCATGCCCGCGTCTGTGTTCTTCTCGTGTTAACGCGACGCGGAACCCACGTCCGCGTCCGCATTCTTCTTGTGTTATAACTTGAACGCGGGTCTCGAACCTCGTGTTTGTGGCATCTACGCAACGCGACTCCCGCGTCTCACTCTCAAACCCGCATCTCCCTGTACACTCTCTCTCCATGTACTTCTCTCTCTAGTTCTCTCTTTCTCTCTCCTCTCTGTCATTCCCTTTCTCTCTCTTGATTTCCTCCTCTCTCTATCACTTTCTCTCTAACGCGTTGACGCGTTGATTTCCTAGATTTTGGAGATCGGGGATTTCACTATGTTTTCTGAAGACTTAGGCGAGTGTTCTCGCTTTACTCTTGACTTTCTCATTTCATCAGTCGACATATATTATTCACAATTGTGCTATTTGGAACTAATACTTTCTGCAGGTACCCTAACCTCTGGGTACAACTTTTGAGGATTAAAGTCCTCTGGACTTTCTCTATGCTACGCCTGGTAGGTGGATCTAGCGTCAACACTTTACCGCTTATTCCGTTCGAGTGTAATTACCCCGTGAGCATGGCTTCTCGTGAGTAGTAGTATAGCGTTCATACGCTTACTGCGACACGTGTGTCTAGCTACGCTGCGAGCGATAATCACGCCAAGCGTGATAGCATTTAGTGTTGTACATTAGCTTCGCTCCAGTTTGCTCAGCTCTGCTTGATTGTGCTTAGCTATTACTCTATCGCTTGCCAAGTACATGCTTGATGTGTTAACACTTGACATGCTTTTACTTGATGCCTATCATCTACGTGCTAATACCTGACACCTGTCTGTATCACTTGTCAACTGTTGTGTCATCACCTGACACCCGACTTGCTACTTAACACTTGCTTCTTACTATGACATAACTTATCACCTGCCTCCTAACATATTAATACTTGACCTGTGATTATCACATTTACGGGAATACTATACTTGTTATCCTGTATTATATATATATAGTGACCTGAATCTATAGTACTCATGTACTCCTGATCTCCTGATCATGTCTTGCACCTGCTATTCCCGTAAATTGATAATTACCTAATAGATCATAAAAAGGAACAACTTGCGTCGGGTCAGGGGAAACTTGCGGCTATCAATACATGTTCGTGTTTACAGTGGTACTAGGCATGTTGTGCAACTAAAACTTCCGGTCTGACCTGTGGGCCTCCAGGCGACCGAGGGGAGTGCTGGCTCCCTCCTTCCTGGTACCATCTTGATAAAGGCATTCTATAAGACCCTCCTGATCGCCTTGCGGTAGGTTCCGTCCACCTAGCAACGGAACAATCCTGGGCCGTGGTCCCGGGTATGTACGGGATCCACTGTAAACATTGTTCGTTGATACCCCCGTTGGTTTCCAATAACAACCTTGCTTTACTCAGATGTGGATATATGTGCGCTGGGACGCTAGTTCACATATCTAGACATCAGGGTAAGATGAGTAATAATGATAATAAAGGATGTCAGCTATGAATCTGTAATATGCCTTGCCATGTTCGCTTGTATCGGATTTTACTTCAGATTTCCGATTTTATGATTATTATACTATACCTGTTCATATCCTGCTTTCTACCTGTATTCTATCCCGCCTGTCTCCTGCTCTTATCTGATCATACTATGAGTCTTCCTTGCTTGATATCATTTGCTGTATATCTACTTGCTCCTGTATGCTTGTGCCTACGACACGGTTTCATGTTTATGATCCAGATTTATCGATGCACATGTGCTTATCCATACTCGCCACCTGGCATTCGCATCACCACTCGCCGGGGAGTTCTGATTCCTCTGGATCCTCATGTCTAGGTCTTGGAGTTTGGAGCGTGAAGATTCTCCTAGTTGCTGATCAGAGTGGCGCAGCGGTAGCGTGGATCTCCAGCAGACCGTCCAGAGCCCCATCCTTCCAAGCCCCATGCTCGGCTCTAGAGTTTTCCTGTTGTGACTCTGAGCCTCCATTTGTACTATTCATACATGTATATCACCTTGTATTCTCGCATTTGCGCATGTTGGTGATGCAATATTATTATAATATTTATCACTTCTTGTGATAACTTTGTAACTGTACTCATTGGTTGGAATGTATAATGCACCACGTGCTTCCATACTCTGATTCTTGCCTGTATTGATGCTTAACGTATATACGTGAGGGTATTTCTGACCTGCGTATATACGTCGCAGTAACGTCTCCGTACCGCCGGACCGGGGCGTTACAACACCTCTGGCATCCATTTCGCTGTTAAGTTAACATTAAACCTATGACAGTGATCTCCTCGATTTTCTCAGTGAAAACGAGACTTTCCATGCTACGTTTATTACTACACCTCTGGCATCCATTTTGCTGTTAAGTTAACATTAAACCTATGACAGTGATCTCCTCGATTTTCTCAGTGAAAATGAGACCTTTCCATGCTACGTTTAACACTACACCTCTGGCATCCATTTCACTGTTAAGTTAACATTAAACCTATGACAGTGATCTTTTGATTTTCTCAGTGAAAACGAGACCTTTCCATGCTACGTTTAACACTACACCTCTGGCATCCATTTCGCTGTTAAGTTAACATTAAACCTATGACAGTGATCTCCTCGATTTTCTCAGTGAAAACGAGACCTTTCCATGCTAAGTTTAACACTACACCTCTGGCATGCATATCTTTTTGTCAAGTTAACAATACACCTCTGACAAATTGCTTTACGAATCGTACGAAGTTCTTTTTGTCACGTTAACATTACACCTCTGACATGTGATCTTTTATGGGATTCACTTCCTAACTCCCCAGTGAGTTTCTGAGTCCCACTCAGTCTTTAGTGAACTTTTCTGGTTGTCACGTTAACAATATACGTCTGACAATTCCTTCCAAATCTCTTACAAATTTTGAGCTTGGTGGCTTCTCAATCGATTATGTCATTGCGACCTCTGAACCGACAGATAGCCAAATCTCATCTTTCAGTCCGGCAAGGACTATTTCTTTATCATCATATGATAAATTTTGAGCTTAGTGGCTTCTTAATCGGTTACTTTATTGCGACTTCTGAACCGACAGATAGCCAAGTCTCATCTTTTAGTCCGGCAAGGACTATTTCTTTGTCATCATATGACAAAATTTTGAGCTTGATGGCTTCTCAATCGGTTACGTCATTGCGACCTCTGAACCAGCAGATAGCCAAGCCTCATCTTTCAGTCTGGCAAAGACTATTTCTTTGTCACCATATGACAATTTGAGCTTGGTGGCTTCTCAATCGGTTATGTCATCGCGACCTCTAAACTGGCAGATAACCAAGTCTCATCTTTCAGTCCGGCAAGGACTATTTCTTTGTCATCATATGATAAATTTGAGCTTGGTGGCTTCTCAATCGGTTATGTCATTGCGACCTCTGAACTGGCAGATAGCCAAGTCTCATCTTTCAGTCCGGCAAGGACTATTTCTTTGTCATCATATGACAAATTTTGAGCTTGGTGGCTTCTCAATCGGTTACGTCATTGCGACCTCTATACCGGCAGATAGTCAAGTCTCATCTTTCAGTCCGGCAAGGACTATTCCTTTGTCATCATATGATAAATTTTGAGCTTGGTGGCTTTTCAATCGGTTACGTCATTGCGACCTCTGAATCGGCAGATAGCCGAGTCTTATCTTTCAGTCCGGCAAGGACTATTCCTTTATCATCATATGATAAAATTTTGAGCTTGGTGGCATCTTAATCGGTTACGTCATTGCGACCTCTGAACCAGCAGATAGTCAAGTCTCATCTTTTAGTCCAGTAAGGACTATTTTCTCAAATGTGTGACTTACTCTCTCAGCTTATCACCACTGATTAGATTAGTTATATCATTATTCCGTTTCCTTTTAAGGGCGCAATACTGAAAATCACCTAGAGGGGGGGTGAATAGGTGATAATGCTAATCAATGGACAAATTAAAAATTAAGATGTAACAAACACCACACAAGATTCACAAGATGAATGAAAGCAAGTAAATATAGCAATGATGATGATAAGCAAGTAATAAGTGCAAGAATGTAAACCAATCGCAAACACAAGGATATGTTATCGAGGTTCGAGCACCCAGCTCTACTCCCCGCCTTCCCAGAAGGATTCTAGCTACTTCCACTATCTCAAAGAAATCACAATTACACCGGAGTACCCAACTCCACAATCTCAATTACAAGCAATTTCTGAGTAGTCAAAAGACCACAAACTCTCTTTTTCAAATGTCTCTTCCCTTACAAAAGGTCCTTAGAGAACAATGAGTAGGAATGAAGCTCTTGTTGTAAGTGAAGAAAGAAAATTTAAATCGGAGAGAATTTCAAAAACCACTTCAGAAAATGAGAGAGAATTTCAGCACAAAAATCAAGAAACAAATCTCTTTTGAAAGCCTTAAACTTTGAATTTTTCTTGCAAAATTGTAGTTAACAAACTCTCCCCAAACACCCTATTTATAGGAGAGGGAGGGCTAGGGGGATAATACAAACTTAAGGTTAATTAAGTCATATTAGGTTTGAAATATATCCCTAAATCAAATTTTAAATACAAGAAGACAAAATAAAACAGCTCATTAAAAACTGCCCGTTACTGTTCAACGGATAGTTCGGTCGACTGGCCGGTCGACCGCACGTTCAAAATTATGACCGTTGCAGGCCAGCGGTCGACCGCCCGGTCGACCCAATCTATCCGAGAGCAGACTGAGTTACAGTCGGTCGACCGCACGGTCGACCGCAAAAACGTGCACACTGATACATGTACACCCAGATCTTCAGTCGACTGGGCCGGTCGACCGGCCAAACCTGACATAGGTCCGGTCGACTGTCCGGTCGACTGGCTCAGGTCAAAAAATAGGTTTTGGACAGAAAATTAAAAGGGATTTTGATTTTGACAAAAATACTTTTGAACAGGGATTAGCATAAAACACAAATATATATCTGTAGGCAAAATCTTGTATGCAAAATATTTTGTATAAATTATAAGAAATTATTTTGGATTAAGTATGTGCGCAAAAACGTGTGTGATAGAGCTTCAAACCTATCCACTATTCTTTAACAAACTATAAAACTAAAAAAATTAAAGACTTCTTGAGCAAGCTTCAAGTCTTTGAGCCATGCTATCCTTGCTAGTGCCTTCTTCTCTATGATCCTTCCTTGATATGCAATATGCCTTCATAGCTTTTATGAACCTAGAAGTTGTTGCAATAGCAAGCAATGCCCTCCAAACATGGTACTTGTCCTGAAACTTATCTTAAGCAAATTCATTAGTACCAAATAGCTCTTATTTGGTTGTCATCATCAAAACACAAAACAATTGGAGAGTGTAACCTCTGGGCCAACAATCTCCCCCTTTTTGATGATGACAAAACAAATAGGCTATAAACAAAAATATAGGGGAGGAGAAAACTCCCCTCAAATTATGCTATATGAAAAAACACAAGAATTTATTAAAAACAAAAAATGCTCTTGATACTAATTGAAACCAATTGAAACAATAATGAAAATCACATACTAACAAAACAATGAAAATCACATACTAACAAAACACAAGAAAATCACTTACTAACAAAACAATGAAAATCACATACTAACAAAACACAAGAATCCTCAAAAATCCTCAAAAACGCATGAAAACAAAACAAGACAACAAAAACATATATAAACTCATATAAACTCATATGGAACCAAGACCATAAAAAATCCTCAAAAACGCATGAAAACAAAACAAGACAACAAAAACATATATAAACTCATATAAACTCATATGGAACCAAGACCATATAAATTTATTTTTGTCCATGTAAACTTATTCTCCCCCTTTTTGTCATACATCAAAAAGGGTTATGAAAACATGTCTATTCAATAACACAAACATTAAGTTCTCCACAAATAAACGAGAATCTAGCAAAATCAAGTGGTTTAGTGAAAATATCGGCTAGTTGTAAATCCGTGGAAACATAATCAATATCTATATCTCCTTTCTCAAAATGATCTCTAAGAAAGTGATATCTAATCTCAATATGCTTGGTCTTACTATGTTGATTTGCATTCTTAGTCATGTGTATAGTACTAGTATTATCACAAAATATTTTTATATGATCAAAATGCAAATCAAAATCAAGGAGAGTATGTTTCATCCAAAGGACTTGTGCACAACAAGCCCCCGCGGCAACATACTCCGCCTCGGCGGTTGAGAGTGCTACGGAATTTTGCTTCCTAGAGGACCATGAAATAAGACAATTACCAAGAAATTGACATGTCCCACTAGTACTCTTTCTATCTACTCTACAACCCGCATAGTCGGCATCCGAATAACTCGTCATTGAGAAATCTCCGGTTTTCGGATACCATAGACCCATCCCAATAGTGCCCTTAATATAACGAATAATGCGTTTTACCGCAATAAGATGGGATTCTTTAGGACACGATTGAAATCTAGCACAAAGACACACACTAAACATGATATCCGGCCTACTTGCCGTTAAATATAAAAGACTTCCTATCATGCTTCTAAATAATTTAACATCAACATTTTTACCTTGATCATCTTTATCAAGCTTGGTTGTAGTTGCCATGGGAGTGTTGCAAGTCTTTGAGCCTTCAAGTCCAAACTTCTTTACGAGTTCCTTTGCGTACTTGGCTTGACTTATGAACGTCCCGTTTTGTAATTGCTTGATTTGGAGTCCAAGGAAGAAATTGAGCTCACCCATTGAAGACATTTCAAATTCAAGTTGCATGACCTTTTCAAAATCCTTGCATAAAAGCTCATTAGTAGAACCAAAAATTATATCATCTACATAAATTTGCACAATTAATATATCATTATCAACATGCTTAGTAAATAGAGTTGTGTCTACTTTGCCTTTAACAAAATCATTTGAAATTAGAAAACCAGAAAGCCTTTCATACCAAGCTCTAGGAGCTTGTTTCAATCCATATAAAGTTTTATCAAGTTTGAAAATAAAATCGGGATGAATATGATCAACAAAACCGGGAGGTTGAGAAACATAAACTTCTTCATTAATAAAACCATTCAAAAATGCACTTTTCACATCCATTTGAAAAAGTTTAAAATTTTTGAAAGATGCAAAAGCTAGTGTCATCCGTATGGCTTCAAGCCGTGCTACGGGTGCAAAGGTCTCCTCAAAGTCAATTCCTTCAACTTGAGTGTAACCTTGGACCACTAACCTAGCTTTATTCCTAATGACATTTCCGGACTCATCCATCTTGTTTCTAAAGATCCACTTAGTACCAATTATTGGTCTATCGTGGGGGCTTAGGAACAAGGTGCCAAACTTGGTTGCGCTCAAATGGTTGAGTTCCTCTTGCATGGCAAGCAACCAATATGGGTCCGTCTCGGCTTCGAGAATGCCTTTGGGTTCAAAATGAGAAATGAAAGCAAAGTTACCACATAGGTCATGGAGTTTGGAGCGTGTTGTGACTCCTTTAGATGCATCACCCAAGATGAGCTCTTAGGATGATTTGTAGCGTATCTCCAAGCTTTAGGAAGCGGTTGAGAGCTTTCCTCTTTATCCTCTTGAACATCACCAATAGATTCTTGCTTTTCTTCTTGAGCGGGTGAGTGCTTCAAGGATAGTCTCTCCATGTCTTCACCTAATGGTTCAATCTCTACAACATTCTCAACAACCACATTAGATTCTTCAAACTTAACATGCATGGTTTCTTCAATAGTAAGTGAAGATCTATTAAAAACTCTATATGCTTTGCTAGTAGAAGAATATCCAACAAAGATAGCTTCATAAGCCTTAGCATCAAACTTACCCAAATTCTCCTTAGTATTTAAAATAAACACTTGCATCCAAAAACTTTAAAATATGCAACATTTGGTTTTCTAGAATGATACATTTCAAAAGATGTTTTGGAAGAATTCTTACACACATAAATACGATTTGAAATATAGCATGCGGTGTTTACGGCCTCGGCCCATAAATATTGAGGGAGGTCATATTCACTTATCATTGTCCTAGCCATCTCTTGAAGTGTTCTATTTTTCCTTTCTACTACTCCATTTTGCTGTGGAGTCCTAGGACAAGACATTTCATGCTTGATTCCCTTTTCATCACAATAAGTCATGAAGAGTTGGTTAACAAACTCATCACCTCTATCACTCCTTATTCTCAAAATCGAAAAACCTTTTTCTTTTTCAACCCTTTTTCGAAAGATTTTGAATATATGAAAATGTTTGATCTTTACTTTGCAAGAAGAAAACCCAAGTGAAACGGGGAAAAAATCATCAACTAAAACAAATGCAAATCTACTACCATTTAAACTTTTAGTTTGTGTTGGTCCAAAAAGATCCATATGAATTAGTTCTAAGGGCCTAGTAGTCATGATATCCTTAATTGGTTTGAAGGAAGACTTGGTTTGTTTCCCAAGTTGGCACGCACCACAAATGCGGTCTTTCTCAAACTTCAAGCAAGGTATACCCTTTACTAAATCCTTAGAATTAATTCTAGCAAGATGGTCAAAAGATGCATGTCCTAATCTTCTATGCCAAAGCCAAGAATTTTCATCAAAATCATTCAAGCATTTAGTAGAACAATCTAAGTTAAGCATGTCAATGATATAAACATTATTGTCACGAAAACCGGTAAGAATACAAACATCAGATTTAACATCAAAAATCTTGCAAGAAGAATCATCAAAAACAACTTTAAGTCCACGGTCACAAAGTTGACTAATGCTAAGCAAATTATGTTTTAAACCATCTACTAAAACAACATTCTCTATAATAGGAGATGCACCAATTTGAATGTTACCTATACCGATGATAGTTCCTTTGGAGTCATCCCTGAAGGTGACGGAGCCACCTTCCATGTACCTTGATAGGGTTGTAAAGTTGTTGATATTCCACGTCATATGTCTTGAACAACCACTATCAAGGTACCACCGCTCCCTACGTCTTGGAGCCTTGGTGTGTACCTACATCAAATAATTTAGGACTTGATTTTGGTACCCACATTTTCTTGGGTCCTAGGGGGTTAGTTTCATTAACCCAAACAAGATTATTTGATCTATTAACTTGGTCATAGCAAAATTTAGCTAAATGTTCATTCTTACCACAATATGTGCATCTATATACTCTACCATATTTGAAAGCATAATGAGGTGTGATTTGTGAGCATGAGAGTTGTGAGCATGAAAAGATTTAGCATGTGTAGTGTGAGTATGAGTAGACTTAAAATGTGAGGTATGCTTTTTAGAAAACATGTTCTCAAGTTTCTTTGTGTTAAAAGCACAATCATTTAAAACTTTTTCAAAATCATTTATTTTAGACTTAAAAGAAGAAATTTCTTTTTCATCAACAATAGAAGATTTTCCCTTACAAGAAACCTTGTAGGCATTAAACTCATTTTGAATAGAAATAAGATTAGAAGAAATATCATCTTTTTCTTTAGAAACCATAGTTGATTTGAGAAAAGCAACTTCTTTTTGCAATTTTAAGCATTCAAGTTTCTTGTTATCATAAGTTTCGGAAAGTTCAACAAAAGCATGTACAAGAACTTCCTTACTTAATTCATCATCTTCATCATCATGAGATTGAGGGGTTACCTTAGGTGTGTTTGCCATGAAACACATGTTCGCCGTATCCACCTCTTCTTCGGACTCGCTTTCCGAATCCCACGTTGCCTTGTATGCTTTCTTTTCCTCCGGCTTCTTTGGCTTGAAGGAGGAAGTCATCTTCTTCTTAAACTCCGGGCAATCCGCCATGATATGTCCGGGTTTGCGGCAATTGTAGCAAATGATCCTTCTCTCCTCTTTGCCTTCAAATTTTCTTCGGAAGTTGAGCTTGTTCTTCCGGTACAATCTCTTGACATTCCGCACAAGTAGAGTTAGCTCCTCATCATCTTCTTCGTCTTCTTCATCGTCATCATTGGTGGATGAAGTCTTGAAGGCTATGGATTTCTTCTTTGAAGTAGTGGCCTCTTCTCTTGCCTTCTTCTCCATCTCATGGGTCTTTAGGTTCCCAATGAGACTAATGAGGTCCATCTCGTCCTTGTCGTTCAATTCTTTTAAGGTGGTGGCCTTTATCTCCTATGAAGACGGAAGAGCCCGAATCACTTTCCGCACCTTTTGATCGTTGGAGATGTCATCACCTAAGGAAGAAAGACCATTAGTGATTTTAGTAAACCTTGTAATCATACTATCAATAGACTCATCATCAATCATTTTAAATGACTCATATTGGGACCTCAAGAGATCTATCTTAGCTCTCTTGACTTGTGAAGTACCTTCGTGTGTGACCAATAAGTGTTGCCAAATCTCATAGGCGGATTGGCAATGAATTACCCGTGTAAGGTCATCCTCATTCAAGGCGGTTAATAGGGAGTTTTGGGCCTTGGAGTTAGCCTCATATTCTCTAAAGTTGAAGTCGGTCCAAGTGCTCTCATCACCATCGGGTGCTACATAGGGTTTGGTTAAGGACTTGGCCACTAAGCTACCCAAAGATTGCAAAAATATAGTCATCCTAACCTTCCAAATAGGGAAATTAAGTCCATCAAATTTAGGAGGGGTTTTAATGTTATCGGCCATGTTTACTAGTGTATGAATGTATGAATGAGAGTGTTGATTAGCAAATTTTAAGGATCTCTCTATGGATGTTAAGCCAAAACCTAGAGTCCAAGCTCTTATACCAATTGAAAATCACCTAGAGGGGGGGTGAATAGGTGATAATGCTAATCAATGGACAAATTAAAAAATTAAGATGTAACAAACACCACACAAGATTCACAAGATGAATGAAAGCAAGTAAATATAGCAATGATGATGATAAGCAAGTAATAAGTGCAAGAATGTAAACCAATCGCAAACACAGGGATATGTTATCGAGGTTCGAGCACCCAGCTCTACTCCCCGCCTTCCCCAGAAGGATTCTAGCTACTTCCACTATCTCAAAGAAATCACAATTACACCGGAGTACCCAACTCCACAATCTCAATTACAAGCAATTTCTGAGTAGTCAAAAGACCACAAACTCTCTTTTCAAATGTCTCTTCCCTTACCAAAGGTCCTTAGAGAACAATGAGTAGGAATGAAGCTCTTGTTGTAAGTGAAGAAAGAAAATTTAAATCGGAGAGAATTTCAAAAATCACTTCAGAAAATGAGAGAGAATTTTAGCACAAAAATCAAGAAACAAATCTCTTTTGAAAGCCTTAAACTTTTGAATTTTTCTGGCAAAAATTGTAGTTAACAAACTCTCCCCAAACACCCCTATTTATAGGAGAGGGCTAGGGGTAAGGGATAATACAAACTTAAGGTTAATTAAGTCATATTAGGTTTGAAATATATCCCTAAATCAAATTTTAAACACAAGAAGACAAAATAAAACAGCTCATTAAAAACTGCCCGTTACTGTTCAACGGATAGTTCGGTCGACTGGCCGGTCGACCGCACGTTCAAAATTATGACCGTTGCAGGCCAGCGGTCGACCGCCCGGTCGACCCAATCTATCCGTGAGCAGACTGAGTTACAGTCGGTCGACCGCACGGTCGACCGCAAAAACGTGCACATTGATACATGTACACCCAGATCTTCCGTCGACTGGGCGGGGTCGACCGGCCAAACTTGACATAGGTCCGGTCGACTGGCTCAGGTCAAAAAACAGGTTTTGGACAGAAAATTAAAAGGATTTTGATTTTTGACAAAAATACTTTTGAACAGGGATTAGCATAAAACACAAATATATATCTGTAGGCAAAATCTTGTATGCAAAATATTTTTGTATAAATTATAAGAAATTATTTTGGATTAAGTATGTGCGCAAAAACGTGTGTGATAGAGCTTCAAACCTATCCACTATTCTTTAACAAACTATAAAACAAAAAAAAATTAAAGACTTCTTGAGCAAGCTTCAAGTCTTTGAGCCATGCTATCCTTGCTAGTGCCTTCTTCTTCTATGATCCTTCCTTGATATGCAATATGCCTTCATAGCTTTATGAACCTAGAAGTTGTTGCAATAGCAAGCAATGCCCTCCAAACATGGTACTTGTCCTGAAACTTATCTTAAGCAAATTCATTAGTACCAAATAGCTCTTATTTGGTTTGTCATCATCAAAACACAAAACAATTGGAGAGTGTAACCTCTTGGGCCAACAAATACAACTTGAAAGTAAGAATTCAGAAGATAAAACAAGTTGAAAATGCGACAGGGGAGTCAAATAAAATCACTTTTTATTGATTCCAAAAGAGGGATACATGAATGCATAGATTACAAGCTACGAAGGCGCTTCATAGGACTTGATCCGTTCTTCAAGAGTGGCTAGCCTAGTCTTCCTCTCTTTAGCAGCCCTGATATGCGCCTGCGACGTCAACTCGGCCTTATTAAAGCTCGCTGTCTGGGCCAAGTGAGCTTCAATTTCAACCAAGGTTGCCCTTTGTGCTAGCTCCTGCCCCAAGACTTCGTCATTCTGGGCCTTAAGCTGCTCAAGCCGAGCAGTCTCTTCAAGACGCACTGGTTTAGCCTTGGACAAAAGAAGATTAGCCTTCCTGATCATTTCCTTGGCCTTTTCAATTTTATCCTCAGCGTCAAGAAGAGCACTGCTAGAAGCATCTATGGCATCCCCGAGCTCTACTTTCCTTGTCTCCAAGGATTTCAAATCAGAAGAAATTTCCTTAGCAGCTTCTTGAGCGACGAGATGAGCTTCATGCATCTGAGCAACAAGATGCGCAAGCTGTTCGTTAACTGAAGACTCCAGATCTTAATGGCTAAGACGGCTCCATTTGTGCACATCCCTCTCGAGTCTGTCCACCAGAAGCTCCAATGTGGCGGCCTGGTCATCCCCTCCAAAGTCTCAGATACTGTCAATGCTTCGGGAGAGGAACACTTTTAAAGCAGAAATGAGGTATTCGAGCCCTTCAAGACCAAAGCAATGGATCGCTTCAAGCTCTTATAAAAGCTGTCGACTAACTCAGCCACGAATTCATTCTCGGCCTCAATTACTCCCGGCAAACGAGCAGCCCCTGAAGACAGAGTTTCCACTGGCTTCACAGGTGTAACTATGGAGGAAATAATGGAAGCACTGGCTGCAGTAACATGAGGGGTCGTCGGTGATCTCGGAGGAGTCCTCATTGAAACAAGTACACCAGCCACAACTGAAGTAGGACTAGTGACTATTTCTGGGAGAGCTGGCTCAACTACCAATGTTGGAGAAGTAGGACTCGTAATCACCTTCAGCTCTACGCTTGGCAAAATAGGCGGCATTGGCAAAACCAATGGCACCTCACTTACCAATATAGTTGGAAGCGAGGATGGTTCCGTAACTACTGTTCCCTCAATCCCCCTTCCACTTGTCGGTTCAGGTTGATAGGAGGGCAAACCATGATACAAGGCCTCCAGCTCAGCAGCATCCGCCGCGGTCGAAGTACTTGCTTCACCCCCAGTTCCCTCAGGAAGATTGGTTGGCTCTCTTGAAGTTGATGCACCAAAAGGCGGGACACCTGTAGCAAGATTCTATTTAAACAAGGTTTAATGAATATCAGAAGAAAATCACTCATGAAAGAGCAGAATGCTACCAAAAGATGGTATCATCTCGACTGCCTTGCCCGCAGTCTCTCTCTGAAGTCCTTCAACAACGGCATCAGTCCCCTCAGGATCCATAGAAAAATCTTTGGCAGAGTCAACACGGACGGCCGACCCACCTTCATTTGCCGAACCCTCGGTGGTCTACCCAAAAGAGCTAGAAGCTAAGGGACTTCCTTTTAAAGTCCCAGCACCTGAAGGACCTACATCGGCTGCATCATCTCCAGACTTTTCCGAGACGGCAAAATAGCCAGCCTCATTGCCTTCTCTATAAGTGAACAGGGGATCATAATGCTCCCCTTATCTCCGGCAGCCTCAGCTCTCGGGTCTCTCACCACCTCAGTTCCTGAATCATGAAATAAACAATGAGCTGTCTGGAATACATAAGAGTGTATTATAAGAACGGAGTTGATCATACCCGAGTCCGGAGCAGTTTTACCAGCAGTCTGCCTACGGGCCGACAGCCTAAGGACTAATGGAGCAGGAGGAGCAGGCACTGCAGATGATTTGCCTCTGCAATAACAGTAGGAGAGTAGCGACGAGGCTTCTTCACTACCCTCTTCCTACGAGATCCACCTTCCGGCTTTCGCTTGAAATGGACATCAGAATCTTCTTCCTCCACTTCTTCCACATCAACATGTTCTATGGGGGCCGTGCCTACCCCACCAGAAGCAGCTACTGGAGCTTCAGCACCTGTATCCGCTTGAAAGCGAGGACTTCCTGCATCCGAGGCTTCGCTATCATCAACAGCAATGAATTCCTCGAGACCTGGAACGCGGACCCTCTTACCCTCGCTCTTCTCAGTGACCTTTCGCTTCAACCGCTGAGAGATCAACTTCATACCAAAGGAATTAATAGAAAATCCAATGGGTGTGGAGTTCGAGGTTCTATACCACTGGCAGAATCCCAGGGTCGTCAAAAGGTTAGGAGTCCTTAACGGCATGCACAGTCGCGCCTCAGTACAGCCAGCAATGAAGAACCGCCAGGCACGAGCTCCATCGATGAGGCTCCCCATAAAGGCCAGACTGCTGTTTGGATTGCTACATACAGTTGGTCATATCCAAACTGACGGGCAAACCGACTCGGAACATAGGGCTCCAGTTAACAGGTGTTCCCGCTTCTATACAACAAGTGGGATGGCCGGATGCTAACTAGCCATTCGAAGACTCCCCGACTCAATGACGTCTGCCTTTCCCCTACATCCTTGAACTCTTCACCATAGCCTGCATCGTGAATGTAGGAAAGCACAGAAAAAGGCTGTAGACATCATGACAGCACAGCAGTTTACGGACCGCAGCCACATAAGTCTTTGACCACGAACACCCCTCGAATCGACGGAGAAGCGCCATGCGAACACCTTCTAGGGGCTCCTCTCCGGCTTGGATAATAGAGGGGCAGTGAAGGGCGAACCATACCATCAAATAAGTATATGGCAAACCAATTCTGGGGTTTGGCCCGTCGCGAGGCAAGATAGTCCCCTTTCCTCGCTTCGTTGTTGGTGGCCTACAGAAAGCCTCCGTCAATGCACGAAGGCCTCTTTGAATACAGCACACCATGGCTGGAAGAATTCCAAGAGAACGACCATGGACTAGACGAACAGTAGGCAATAAGACAGTCGGATGAATGACATCGCCAGACGAAGATGGCACCACACATCTCTTCAACCAAACCGTTAAAAAGCCAGCCAGAAGTGCCTTTCGGGACGTCGGCCGACGAGCTTGGTGGTGGAAACTCCGAAGAATATCACCTTTCTCATAGGGAGTCTTCTTCCAAAATCAAATCCCCTTGGGAGTGCTCTTGCATCCGGCGAAAGATGTCTTCATCTGCAACTCCACAATGAGCTGCTTCGAGAGTACCTCCCAGGTCGGGGAACAAATAATTCCCCCAGCTCTTCAAACTGCATGAAGCTCCCTTATGGCTCCCATGCATACTGGAGCAAATGTAAAGGTGGCACATCAACTCCCGATAAGTCTCAAATAAGACGGGCTCCTGCTTCTCTAGAAGTGCTAATTCTGCCTCGCACGGAAAATATTCTTCATATGGGAGAGACCCCAAAGGCAGAGCAGAAACTTCCTACATCTCGTGCAAAGCCATGCCCAATTCACCAATAGGGGTGAAGAAGGTCCCTGTAGCCGGGCAGTACAACTCAATGATGGCGTAAAAATTTGCTATGCTCATCTGAATGCCATAACAGGTCGCCCTGACGGCCTCATAAAGTCCCAGCCTCTCCAGATCTTCTTCAAACTGGGCAAGGACATATAAAGTCAAGTCCCTCCACCATGCCTTAGGAGGATGAATCCACCCCAGGGTCCTGAAATCAGTGCCGGATAATTGCCACAAACCTTAAAGAACTGATTTCCAAAAGTCTGAGCACCGCGAGATTTTCTCCCACTAGGATGTCTGGAAGTACGTTTCCAGGATGGAGACCCAATATGCAGCGAGGAGGACCCGTCCTTGTGTAACTGGGGGACGGAATTATCAACTTCCCTACGTGAACGGAATAGTAGTCCGCGTCACTTACCACTGCATCTTCTGAGCCCTCGTCGCATATTGAAAGAAGGACAAGGGAAAATGCTACTTGCTAGATGGGAGATAGTACTTCTCACCATCCAATTTGAAAATTCACTGTCCCTCTCCGGCTAGCAGTTGGTGATCATTGTCTGGCGCTGCATCTCCAAATATGAAGCCAGACTTCTGATAGATTCTTCGGTCGGAATCTTCAAGGGGAGCACTAGTTAAGATGCTCCTCATGGTACGCTGATCCCCAGCATGAATAAGTGCATCCCGACCAGGAGTGCTCCGCTCGCTGAATAGTGAAGCCTGCCCTTGAAACTGCAGGCTGACGTTGCCATCCAGCCCCCTGGCTGTGCCAAAGAGACTATTCAGAGGACCAGGAGTATAGTGCACTGCAAAAATAAGGAGAAACTATGATTAGTTCATCGGCTGAAGGAGAGCAAAAACAGGAATGTAATTTTTGTTAAGGCATAGCTTCGCTCTCCGAGCGAAGCTGACCTAACAATAGCTTCGCCTTGAAGCTCAGCTTCACAGCTGCAGCGTAGCTCCGCACTCCACATGAAGGCAGGATGCAGAAAAATATCTAAGTAGTAGCTTCGCTCTGAAAGCTTGGCCTCAACGCGATGGAGCCCCAAGAGCTAACTTCGCCAGAAGAATACTACTACTTAAAAAGTATTTCGAGGGCATTAAGGTCCTTTTCTAATCGCGCATCTAAGGCTAACTTTGCATCCAATCATCCAACAGGATGTGAACCGCGTAAAGGATAACTTCGCCTAGAAGCTTGAAGAAGGGACCCTTCGGTGCTTAAAATTCCCAATCAAAAAAAAAATCAAGAGGGAAACTTCAGGGAGTTGAACTCCCTAAGATCACAGGATCATGATTGATCGCCCTGGATTCATCGGAAGATAGCCAGAAATTGGCTTCAAGAAGAGATGAAAATCTCTGAACAAAAGGGAAAGATCCCTACCCGCGATAGGTCGTTCGATGACCGGAGGAGGAGAAGAACCCTCCGTCGTGGAAGTTGCTACCTCCTTTCTGCTCATCTTTTGGGAGCCATTGGAGAACTGAAGAAGTTTTTGAAATTCCAAACGTAGGAGAAAGAAGAAGAAGAGATTTGCAATTCTCTAAAATTCAAAGAGAAGTGGTGCCTTCTCTTTCAGCCCGATCAGGCTTTTATAGGCTAATGATTGCCTAAGACTTCGCCTTCTCGAAAAGAGCGCAGGCAGTTGTTTCAAATTAATTTGAAATGGCGCCTAAAGCGCCTTCCCAGAAGCTTTACTTCAGCCCCGCTGAGGGCTAACTCCGCCGTGAGTCCAGTGTTGACTTCGCGCGACGCTTGAATAACTTCGCTGAGAAACGTGCCTTAGCTCTGCCAAAAGCACATCTCTAGCTTCGCAGAAATTCCGTGCTATCTTCGTCAGAAACTGGCTCCTGACTTATTTGAAAATCTATCTTCAGCTTCGCCGGAAGTTTAGCTCGGCTGAGAGTTCTCATTTCCTCCTAGGAAAAAGACTTGCCTAAGTTGATCCACTTCAGGTGTTCTCAAATCAAAAAGGAGAGAAACAAAGCAGATAAGCAGAAAATAAACTTTTATTGATTCAAAAGGGAAGATACATTGATACTACTACATCAAGGTTGTGTTTCGTACAACCGAATCATTGCTCCAATGGCATACAAGTGGTCCTGTCTACTTCCAAGACAAACTAACTTGACACGAAAGGCCTTCCTCCTACACAAGGCCGTAATCCTTCGCCTAATGGCAGATTTTGCCATCAAGAATCCAGATCTTCTTTGATGAAAATTGGCAAAGGACCAGTTGCCACTAGAAAGCTGGATCTTCTTTGATGAAAATTGGCAAAGGAAGGATCTGAGACCTTACAGGTGACATCCGCCTTCTCGAAGTGGATCATCTCGGATAAGCGACTACCAGCCCCTTCTCGAAGTGGATCATCTCGGATAAGCGACTTCAACCTCTTCTGGGAGCACCCATCAGCTGCCCCAGTTTGTTCCTCCTGCTTAGGATTAAAGTTTCAACTAGAAGATCAAGAGACAAGTCTCTGGTCTCTTTCATCAAGTCAAAAGACTAGCGGGCACAGTTCACTGCAACGCAAACTGGAAACAGGTTAGTAGTAAATCAAAGAAAATGCAAGCATGATACGCTAAGTCAAATTCTTTGGGCGAAGCAATTTATATCCGATCCAGTTGCACTTTAAGGATTGATTTCAGTTAAGCAAAGAAAGCCTCGCTTGCACAGTGATGATGGGCTAGCTCAGCATAAGCCAAGTCTTAACTCCGCCTAAGGCAGTTAGGCTGGAGAAGCCTCAAAGAAGTGCTAAGTCCTAGCCTCGCCTATATGGCTAAGCCAGACTAGTCCAGAGGGACACAGTCTTAGCCCTACCTATATGGTAAGACTGGCTCAACCTTGAAGAGGCTAAGTCCCAATTCTTGCTTATGTGGCAGATTTAAATAATAGATTCAACAGGTCAAGACAGGAACCCTGCATGAGAAAGTCTATTTCTAATCAAGCAAGAATGAAAGCTTCGCCGAGAAGCGGGAAATAGGGCTGAAGCCCTTCTCTGCAAATCAGTCAGATACAAAATGAAGAATAAGGGAAATCAATCCCTGAAGTAGCTGGTAAAGCTAAAATTAAGGGAAGCAAGCTCCCTAAAGTTGGTAAAAGTCTCTGGATGACCAAAGCTTACCAGTTCAGAGATCTGAGCATCTTTCTCTGGACAACCAGGAGATGTCATGAATAGACTGTTTCCCTGAAGAGGACTTCAAGTGTCCTATTTATAGGCCTCATGACCTGATCACACCGCCGCTACTTCAAGCTTAGAAGCGCGAGCGAATTTAAGGCATTTAAGTACTGAGCCTTGAGAAAGGGAATAGTCTTCCTCGAAAATACACGCAGAAGCAATGATCTTCCTCGTTAATGCAAGAGATATTATTCTAACCTCGAAAAAGGAGCAACCCTTCTCGTAACTAGCCGAAAAGCAGTTAGCCTTGGGAAAGGAACATCGTTCCAAAACCGATTTGAAGCGAACTACTCCAGGAGGCTCAAAAACGAAGATACCCAGACGCGAAGCTACCCAGAATCGCGAATCTACATGATTCCTCGACGAACTTATTCCAATCAGAAAGCAGGATTGAAAGCGAAGCTGAACTCAACCACTATGCCGACGTTCGTACTCCACATGCCATCAATCAAATCAATTCAAAGTATTTCGGAGTCTGAACCATTCCATTGCAGACTTACGAAAACTTTGAAGGGGGTCTTGTTGACAATCTAAAATGACAAGAGTCCTAACTGGTCTGAACAATGTCTAACTTGTTGACATTTACAAAAGACAAGTGGTAAACAAGCTGACGACCAGTTTTTACATCTCCGAGGGACCGACTGACTTAAACTCTACCGATCCAGTGAAGCAGACAGTGAGCCCAGATTGTCTTTGAAGAGACCTAAGCAGGTCTAAGATGCTAGGTTAGCTCAACACTTAGCATCACATGAGCCCGAGGGGATAGCCTCACCTGAGAGACTAAGTTTGTCCAACTTCGCCTTGAAGCTGTTCAAAGCTCTATCAGTGAGCTAACTTACAGCTTTGCCTGAATCGCTCAGTTAATTTCGCAGAGAGTAAGCTTCGCTCGAAGCCACAGGCAACCGCGCAGAAGGATGGTTGGTAGCTTCGCCACAGATGTTTATCCAGCTCGGTTGAAGAGCTTTCTTCTGACTTAGCCAGATGCTCCTTCCAGCTCCGCTGCGAGCTCAACGCGGCAGCTCCGCTGTGGGTCTTTCATGGTTACCTTTGACCAATTAAATCTCCAGAAGAGATCAAATCTATTCAAGATCAAATCTAATCGAGATCAAATCTGAGATCAAATTTGGCAGTTGTTTACCATAATCTCTTGACTCTCCTAAAACAAGTAAGAGGATCAGGGGAGATCTT
The DNA here is from genome assembly GCA_038442645.1 of Agave tequilana. NCBI lineage: Eukaryota > Viridiplantae > Streptophyta > Magnoliopsida > Asparagales > Asparagaceae > Agave > Agave tequilana. The sequence goes on along the minus strand of JAVJIF010015225.1, from coordinate 789 downwards.
TCAGTTATTGGAAAGAATCAAAGTAGATCAGGAGATCGACGCTACCTGCTATTCCTACCTTCGCAGAAGCTGATTCTAACTTCGCGGTAAAGTTACTTTCCAAATTTAAATAGATTGACTCAATCTGTTTTCAGATTTTCAAGGGACAATTATACCCTGCTCTCCCTATAAATAGCCCACCAGAGGCATACGAAGACACACGCGTGCACAGGCAGAGGCACGCACAGAGAGAGACGGCTAAACAGAGATCTATTCTCTTACTTCCAAGAATTCAGAGAACTACTTCTCTAATCAGGGTGCTGATACCCTAAGATTTTCCTCTCAAGGAATCTTCGGAACTAGGCGAGAAGGAATTCCAAGTGGAGGCAGTTTGAGAAGTAACAAGAAGGTTCTACCAACCTTCTGTTCTCCGATTCCCCGAACCAGGAGAGAAGGGAATCCCATCGATCGCATCGTCAAAGGGACAAAGTGGTCGCGCGCTGACCAGACTCCTATCGGCACACTTCTCCAGAATCTCAGAGGAGATCTACTTGTAATCTTTTTATTGTAAAAGAATTACTTGTAATTTAGCTCCTCGATCCTTTTTTGTAAGTTTTTTCCCCTTTGCAAAATCAATGGAAAACAGTTGCGGGTGCTAACGAAGAGCTTTTATCAGGTGAAGGTAATCGTGGAAGCGAGGAGCAACCCAGTCAAGGATTTCAATGGCCATCCCTGGTTAAGACTCCTAGTCCCAGGTTTGAGTTTCCATACACCTAACTGATGGCTTGGTATGTATTTAATGACCACCGT